>JAMPIV010001456.1:0-32500 GCA_024509875.1 Oreohelix idahoensis
AAACTTTTGAATAGTAAAATTGCCCCGTTAGGTATTGTTGCTTTTTGTGAATTAATTCCCGTCTTATACAGCTTTTACACTGGCTTATATAAAAAATGCCCAGCTTTTTGCTGTCAGTGCGTAACGCGAAGGGATGCAATTTGGTTATAAAGTAGACATTAATTTGTATTTTCTCCCTCCCGAAAATAGTAAACACTTACGAGAAGAAAAGCGCAAATGACGGTTGCACAAAAATGAATTTATAGAATTGTGGATCCCTAACACACATTTGGGATCCTCGCTCTGCTACTAGGTCGTGGTACTTATGATGCATAGTGGTTTAAAAAAAAAATGCTTTTGAATAAGTAAAACTGCCGTTAGGTATTGGTGCTTTTGAATTTAATTCCCGACTTATGACGGGCTTTTACACTAGTTTCAGATAAGGAATCAAGAATACTATGGCACTCTATTACAAATAAAACCATATCTTTATTCATTGGTTATTTTGTTCATATTAAATGTGTTACATCAAACTTACTTACTTACTTGGTCGTTCCTCTTCTACCGTGAGGTGTAGAGGTTTGGAAGAGTAAGCGCCATACTACACCATACTATACTTTAAAATAAATAAATATTTCTTGCTTTCTGATTCGCAAATCTTTTTAAAATATTGCCGAAGTTTATTTACTCCATCACATTCTATGGATAATATTGGAAGGCTGTTGAGTCTATCTCAGTGGTTCTAATGCAGTCGAGTCGTGGAGTCGGTCATTGTTAGTGGAGTTGGTAAAAAAATGTCCGTACCCCGACTCCGAATTGTATGTCATATAACTAGTCACAATTAATCTGAGTCGGGAGTCGGACTTATAAGGTTTCAGGAGTTGGAAAATGTTGTGGCCGACTCCAAACCATGGAGTCTGTCTTGAATCAACGTTTGACCTTAGATAATATTTCATTACATTTAATTTGGGCATCATGTCCCTTAACGACACTGTGACTGGAATATTCAAAAATATGCGTAGAGCAATAACATAAATTTGACAGCCAGAAGCTCTGTCCTTAATAGCGAGCTGGGGGTCGGAGTGGCTAAGAGGTATAGCATCCGCCTCGAATTCTAGAGGTACCGGGTTCGATTCCCAGTTGAAGGAATATAATTTATGGAAATTTTCTTTTTCAGAACCAGTGGTCCTAATAATGTCATACTCCCCCCTGGTCTTCTGGGTAGTAAGATCGGATGCCTAGCCTTCTCGGATAACGGCGAAAACGTAGGAGGTCCCGTGTGCAAGTTGCGCACATAAAAAAAAATCCCACGGCAGTTGGAAATTGTAAAGGTTAGACCATACGGCCACTAACCTGGTGAAATTTAAAAATGAGAAACCTACCTACCACAAAAATATTTATAGAATGTGTGATTCCCGTATACACACATTGGGATTCTCGCCGGTGCCACGGAGTTCGTGCACTGTGCTGAGATCCTCCTTGTGTGATCTAAGGGAGGAGATCGGAGCACTGATGGAGTTGTCCTTGTGCAATGAAGATAGTCCTTGAAAACCAAACCAAACTAATAGCGATGTATTTCAGGATTGTCAAAGAATTAGCTTCAGTGCTTCCATTTCTTCACCTAGCATTTGACTATCTAAATCTGCTAGCTTTATAGACTTGGCAGCTAGGTTTTATAATGTTCGTACTATAATCTTCCTTTATATATCCATCTATCTCTCTCTTTCTCTCTCTTTCTCTCTCTTTCTCTCTCTCTCTCTCTCTCTCTCTCTCTCTCTCTCTCTCTCTCTCTCTCTCTCT
Organism: Oreohelix idahoensis; assembly: GCA_024509875.1. NCBI lineage: Eukaryota > Metazoa > Mollusca > Gastropoda > Stylommatophora > Oreohelicidae > Oreohelix > Oreohelix idahoensis. Next base: position 1,780 of record JAMPIV010001456.1, read on the forward strand.
CTCTCTCTCTCCCGTGAGATTAATTTGAACAAGAGTAAGACTCCAAATCTTTTGGCCAAATACCATCACCAACCAAGAATTGCTTACTCGGAGTAACCAAGGGGACATGCACACCATCATAGCTGGCAGACACTGGAGTTGGGTTGGCCACGTTCTCAGAAAAGACCCCGATACCATCACAAGAACAGCTATGCTATGGGCCCCTGAAGGAAAGCGAAAGAGTAGCCGACTAAAAACAACTTAGCGGAGAACTGTGGAGGCCGAGATGCTAAGAATGAACCAGAGCTGGGGCAGTGCACGAAGGATGGCCGCCAACCGAACAAAGTGGAATCACTTATTGCTGCCCTACAAGACGCCACTAGGCGTGATGGCCACTGACTACATTGACAGTCGGCGGCTAAAAATCAAAGAAGAAGAAGTGAAGACTAAGAAATAATGATGTCATCAATTTTATCTCGCTGACTTGAGCATGAATACAATTTTCAAATCCAACCTGTCCAGTATGGTGTTAATTTTTTTTTATTTTCAAATCTAAAGGTGGCAATCCGATGAGGGGACCCTTGTTAAATTGGCCTAAGGCCGGCCCTGACTGGGAGGACAACACAAAGAGATGGACTAGAGATAGTCTATCAGAGTGTACCAAAAAAAATAAAAAATCTGGAGGCCATTTTGACCACATTTTGATCTTATTTATTTAAAGGTTCAAATTATTGTACAGCGATATGTTCATTACGAACACTACTGCAGCGGTTTGAAGAATTTCTTGAATCTTTCTGTTCATGTATTATTTTTATTAGTTAACTTGTCTTTATTTATTATTTGTACGTACAAGTAAACTTGACGGGAAAAGAAAGAAAGTCAACATCTTAAACTGTCAGCATTTGCAGCATATTTAGAAGTCTGAGTAGTGGAAATAGGTGTGACGGTATTGCCTCCCCTGCTTTGCAGTAGTGGTCCAACAGTTGCCAAAACTCAAGAGTATCTAATATGGACTTCAAAGGTACCTTCGCGCAACATTACTATTGGCAGAGATGTAGATAGAAGGGTGATGACACTTCTATTACAAAGGGTGTCTTCACAAGATATTCAGAATAAGCGAGAACAATACTGCTTTGGCTGAGTATGTTAACTCTGTAATTCTGCCGACGCGTTTGTGAAGGATTTAAGCACTTCTTAAGTTCAGCTCGTATAAGCCTCCACCCCTGATTTACTCAGTGGAATTCTATTATTTTAGTATAGCTCTGTTTAGAGTGTGTGTAGTAATTTGACTGAGACAATCATGCAGTAACTTTAAAATGATTAAATCGAAGTTAAATTTGTAACATTACAAATAACAAAATTTAATAATCACTTTAGGTTTTAACAGTTGGAAATAATTTGAATAGTTATGAATCAAGAAAAGTTATCATCACAGTCTTTAGGGAATGTGAGATATTACAAGAAGTTCAACTGGCAGCATATATTTGAACTTAGCTGCCAATGACGGTTCTGCTCCTTCTTATGGGTTGGTTCTTTTCACTCTGCTCGCGCTCGTCTCTGATCAAGGTTGTCAAGGGTAGCTCGTTTCCCAGAAATGTCAAGGAGAGTCTACCACGTGGGTCCTTCGTCTTAAAGCTTAGGCCACGGTTCCCTTCTTGTTCCAGAGATGACACTTTCTGCTGGTACCACCAATAACTATGGTAGAAGAATAGAACGAAACGCTCTTCTGAGTATGGCGTTTTCCACCACATAGTTATGGGTTCCTATCTTCCCATACCACCATCCCAATTACTCAGACTTTACCCTCGATGAGAATTAAATTTAATCCCTCGGGATAAAACTTCCTTTACAATTAAAAAGAATAGCTTTAGCTTTACATGACATTTATATGAAAAGGGTAATAATATAGATAGAGTCTGTTTACATATACATCGCCACTGATTGAAAATTGTTCACAATATAAATTAAATATGTTTTCATTTATGTTTTACACTGATTGAAAAGTTTGAAACTTTCATTACTTTAAAATGAATATTTTCACATAGACATTTATACTGGTTTAAGCTTGAAAGCTTACATTAATTTTAAAGTAACTATGTTTATAGGGACATTTACACTGCTTTGAAAATGTAAGTATTAAACTTTGAATGTACCTAATTCCTTTCATCTTTTCCTCCCTGCTCCATAGGGAACCTGGAACTACTTTATGCGGTTAGATCTCTTTACGAAACTAGCAATAAAGCAATCACCAGCCCGTGCAGTTGTGGTTCATGAACTAATCATTCTAGATACTGAGATTACCAGCCTCAAATGACTTGGGCGTCCTGTAGCAATTTTCACACATTAAAAATCACATGGTTATATATATATATATAACAATGATGCACGACAAGCATGGGAAACAAAGAGCCAGGGATCCAGACCTCCAGGACGACCCAGAGTCCGCTGGGAGGACAACATTAGACAATCTTTGAAGGACCGAGGACTAGAATGGAACCAGGCCAGGAAGAAGACAGCTGATAGAATGGTCTGGCGCTCTCTCTTCAAACCTCTACACCTCACGGTAGAAGGGGAACGACTAAGTAAGTAAGTAAGTCTATATATTATATATATATATATATATATATATATATATATAATATATATATATATATATATATATATATATATAATATATATATATATATATATGTTAGTTTAGTTTACATTTTAGTAATGAAACATAGAATGAAAAATGCACTATTTACGCCAATCTTGGCTACAGACTTGTTGCTCAGATGAATAAAAGAGACGAGTCGGTCTTACACGCGTCTGGGCTATCTTTAATTTGACAATAGATTCCCTCTCTGACTCCGTGGGTTTCTTCAGTTTCTTAGTCCCGGTGTTCGTTATTAAAATGTAGAGATTCCCTGTGCTTTGTAAGTCTTATTTGGTTCTCCAATAAAAAGTCCGGTTAAAAAAAGGAATTATGAATCTAGTCTTCACTCTGGCGAGGTCTGATGTTGTCTTGGCTAGCGTGAAATTCACAGTGAAATAAAACTGCGAAATGCTCAGACTATACTCCTATCTTCCCACGCATTGTTGTTATGAGTCTAACCAGAAAGATCCAATCATTTCAAATCATGCAGATAGGGTGTGATATTTTCAAAATAGTCCCACGTGAATTAAGGTGCGTGCCTATAAAGGTCACGTATTACCATATATGGACATCTGATGCCTTGCATACACTATAACAGGCAGATCGGTAGACATACATGACAACATGGGTAAGCTGCAATACTTATTACTTTATTAAAAAGTAATGTTGGTGTATCAAGGATGACCCGGAAGCCGCTTATGTCACACTTGTCTGCCCAAATGTATCACACAGACAGTAATCTCGTTATCTGTCCTATGAGTACGCAAAAAATTCGTGTCTGCCCATCTGGGTTACCAAACGAGTCGTCTTATCAGCGGTTCAATCTAAACAGCCGGCGACTATCTTATCTCAGTTGCTCACCGCAAGCTAGGATGACCGGGTAACAAACAGGTGACATCACATAGAGGAGTGTCAACAATTGTTTGCACCTACAACATATTTGGCACACAAGCAGAAAAAGAAAGAAAGAAAAGTGCGACAATTGAGAGCAAATAATAAAAATCAGTACCACAAATGTACCGATACTGCCGGAGAGAAACAAAGATCGATAGGGGCCGCCCCGTTTTGTCACAATGATGAAGAAGAAGAAGATATGTTTTATAAGAAGAACACTAAACCTTCATCCTAACTGCCATATACCCACCAATCACCGTATATTAACTTTTTTTCTGGTTAAAGACTATATGATGCCGCTTCCTAGGTCTGTCTATTCTTAACACTCGTTCTATATTTATGGGTGAATTTTCTCTCTCTGTGCTGAAGAAGGGTGATGACACTTATAACTCCAACAACGTTGGATATGAGTGTAATGATACGATATATGTATAATATATATATATATATATATATATATATATATATATATATATAATATATATATATATATATATATATATATATATATATATATAATATATATATATATATATGTTGCGGGTAAATTTTATAAATATTTTCTTTCTCAGGATCCGTCCCTCAGACATCCTTTATTAATGAATGTATCAGACTCAATGCTGAACACTCTTTATATCTTTTATAAGATATCTTGGCCTGCTGAGTACTGATGCGTGACACCATATGGGAGATGATGGTGCCCGTGGTCTGGTTTTGTGTAGTGTGTAGATGATGTAAAGTCAAACAATGATCATGCAAAACAGGGCAATCCACACAAGGACGTCAGTTAACTCACGACGTATAAAGTCAATGATGCTTGTAACAGCTAGTGACGTTTTTCTGTATCATTTATTGTGGACGCCACAGTGACAAAATGTATACACGAATATGTAGGTACATCAGACAGTCATTATCACAGCAACATAGTCATAACAGCAATGGACGGTAGACAGCATCATAGTAAAGATGATTCACAGGCATGTCAATACATTATAAGGCTGTAATGTAGTCGGGAAAATTCTCCATCCCTTTCTATCTTAGCCAGGAGATAACCAGATGTATGAGATCAGTTCACTCTCCTTAATCTGACTTCAGCAAGACAGACACGTCTTCTGAAGTATAAATAATGTCCTCAAAAAATCCTCTAGATAACAAAAGGTTTCAAACCTAGTTCATGTAGCGAAGTAGCAAGTAATAGTCCTTGGGACATGCATCAACCCGATGCGGTACAATGTAGCAATATGTGAGCTGAGAAAACATCTCGTGATGAAGACTTTCGAAGACAGGCTATGGATCAAATGTCACTCACGAACAGATATCGATAAAGTTAATGTAAATGTAATTTACCTTGCCTTCAGGAAATAACCACAGAAATAATACGCCTCCCGGCGTGTGGAAATACACTAGAGGTATCATCTCGAATAAACGAAATATCCATGAGGACTTCATATTCCTGACAGAATAAATTAGCAGAGACGCTCTCACAGAGACGTCCCTTCGCTATCGAAAAATTCGCTCACTCCCTGGTGGGCGGAAACCGTTCGACAAAGACCCAAGACTTAGACATGCGCAGTAAAGCGCGATTTCGAACACAGTTCAGAAAACTTAAGACGTAAGGACCTTTACTAAGAACCAGCTTAAGAATGATTACCTTATAAGGATAACCCAACAGGTTGCCAACCGTTTTTTAAAAAGCGGCCTAGCAAGTCCATACATGGGCACGATTCAAGAACGCTTAACAAATTTAACAACCATCGACACCAACGCGAGAAGACAACTGCTTACCATGAAAAGTGACTATAAATTCCACATGATTATTTCCCTTTCATTACAAAATATATATATTGTACATAAAACGATGTTGCGAGAATTTCACACGCAACATATCACCACCACCTCCCGATAAAAAAAAAATGTGGAACATATTTTTTTTTTTAATATCCAAGAGCATGCGATAAGCGGCTCAAAACGCACGAATTATGCGCGGATAATTAATTAAATTGCCTAACATGAGGCTAAATATAGAGTGTCTGGTGAGAATATATCTCAACAGAAAAATAAATATGTCTCAAAAAATTATTCATATCGGGGAGGTGTCACCAACACACATCACGCTAGCATGTAAACACAATATACGTATGCAAGTTACCATAGACATCATTAAATAGCATAATCTAATATTGTCTTAAAAATGGATGTACAAATCTGATAGAAAAATTTAAATAGTACATTATTTGACATGTAATGACCCTAGTACATAGTGAAATTGAAGTACATGACGATGCAGGACACATCCTCTGACGTTCCGAGGGTAAGTACACAATGTAGAACTCGTCATGCTTGATAATAATAAGGTAAGTCCTCAGCTCATCAATGACATTCTGAGAAAGTACAAGCAATATAACGCTAATTAACAACTAATATGCTTCATAAGGTACAATACATTATTAATAATTGTGGCTGTTTAGTAAACTTATGGCCCTTATATTAACTACTCCGTCCTCCTCTATCATCTTAAAAAATGAAACAGAAGAAGATGATAACAAAGCACGATAGTATGTGTACATATAAAGTGAGTACAGATGTGCTAATCTATTGTAGTAATATAGGTGTGTTATGACTCTGTAATATATATAGAAATATAGGACAGAAGTATTAGTTAGGAATCATGTGGGGTGTACCATCACAACGAGATCTATCAAAATTCTTATCACTGTTGAGCCCATTGCTCTTATTTGACCTCCATTTAGCATAGTTGCGATTGTTATTTTCTCTTTGGTCCAAATATCTTTGTGATGGATTTTGTCTCCAGAAAAAATTACCACAAGGTTGACAACCTCTATTGGAGTCACCTTTTCCAAAGTTCCTATACATATTAGAACCAAAATTCTGAGGACTTTTAAATTGTCTCCAATTACTTAAAGAAGGAAAATTACCACGTGATGAACGCTCTTGGCGCTGTTCATAATCACGATTACCTTTCCTAGCAAAATTGTTATTATTATTGCCTGTGGCAATGTGCTTAACAGATGAATCATACTGCTTGGGCTGAGTATGACGCGTAACCACAATGGTAGATTTTTTTTTGTTTAGCAGATAATGATTACCATTCTGGGAATGAGTACTAATAGGTTTGTTTTCTGATGTCAACTTATCAGGACTGACCACTACAGTCGGAATACTTTTGTTGGCCTGACGCCAACTCCCGTTAGAGGCAGTATCGCCATTTCGTGGGAAACAATATTTGCCACGAAAAGATTTATTCACATATTGTTTATTATTACTTTGAGCATGGAGTGCATGTGGCTGGCTTTTTGCATTCGTAACATAATGACCATCAGGTTTATCTTTAAATCTATCCACTTTGGTAGTAGATAACAACTTATTGTTCAAAACAATATCTAATAAGCCGTCAACTCTTTTACGAAGTTTTATAACTTCTGCTTCTGCAATAGTTTTCTCTCTAGCAACAGCTTTGTAAACTCTCTCGTTGGTTTTAACTTTCCTGTTATAATCCAACCTTATGTCATGTAGCTGGGAAGTAAGAGTCTTTTCTCTAGTGATCCTATCTCTAAGATCTATTTTCAATTGTTCATTTTGAGATGTAGTTTCTAAAACTGTAGCTCTTTCCTGAATCAATTCAAGTTTAAGTGCTTCAATAGCACTATGCTGGCTAGTCACAAATTCATCAATCTTTTCAGGAACAACTATATCCTTCTCATTCACTAAATTTGTTTCTTTCAGTTCCATAGACGACATCTTCTCCTCATGCAAGTTCATAATCTCTTCAGTTTGCATGTGCATCTGCAATTTTTTCTCTTTAGCTCCAAGTTTCTGATCCTCAATTTCTATTTTCTGTTTTTCAATCTCATACTCCAAATCTATATAATTTGACTTCCACTTCTCATTGTTTATTTTGACTTGTTCTAGCTCTCTAATAAGAGCCTGTTCCTTACATAGATATTTGTCTTTAATTGAGTTCATCTCATCTTCCAACTCTTTTTTCTCCTTTTCCAGTTGAAAATGTCTTAACTCATTCTCATGAGGAAGAGCTAATGTTTCTATTATCTTCCACAGTAGTTTTAAATCAAGCGTGGAAGAGTTCACCTGCTCCATCTGGTTATTCAACAACTGTTTTAATGAGATTACTTCGTCATCTAACTGTTTCTTCTGACTAAGAGAAGAATCATAGAATTTCTTATTATCTTCTATCAACATTGTCACTTTACCCTTTAACACAGTATTTTCAGAATTCATTGCTGATAACTTATCAGTAAGAGCTTTCTTTTCATTCTGAAGCTCATTTATTGTTTCCTTTAATGAATCCAACTCCAAACTACTGCTCCTCTGAGTATTTGGTTTTCCCTCATTATAAACAATTGTAGATATCAACTTGGAAAGTCTCAATGCTTTCTCTTTTGAATAGTCGTATCCAAACTTACACAAGGCATATTGTTTTAGATCCTGACTCACTTGAAGTAGGAGCTGTTCTGTGGCATATTCTTCACAGCTTGAGCCAAATAAACGTAATTTTTTTTTCTCCTTCACGGAGAAAATAATCCAACATATCCATTATGTCTAATAATATGAGTCCACAACCTGAAATAATTAACTAATTTATTTCAAACCTAAGTGTAACAAGTCTTAATTAAACACTTGTATATTCACATCACATTATATTATCCCAGTCTCTGTGGGAAAACAAGTCTCCAATCAAAGAACTTGTATATGAAATGTCAACAATCAATTCTTGATCATAAGTGCACTTCTCATTCAATAGTGCACGACACTATTCATCATTCATTTATCATCAGTGTAGTAGTAACAGTGCATTAGCATAATCCATAACTAATTACTATAACTGTAAACAATGACTATGTAAACACAAGCAGAATGTAAACATTGAAAATGTAAACAATGTAAACAATGTAAACAATAACAATGTAAACAATAACAACGATCAGCAACAATACAAAAACATTCGCAGAAATCAACTAAAAATAAAGCGGAAATTAAAGAAATATCACAAAAAATGTGATGATATCTACGAGGAGATAATACAAATACAAGACACCACAGTGTATAAACAAAAATTTTGTAAAGAACTAAATAATAGGAAAGAGTAGACCTACAAATACAAACAAATCAAAACAAAACTAAAGAATGTGAAGAAAATACTGAAAACAACACTGACCATATCGTCACAACTAACAAAAATAGCAATAAATATTGCTAACAATTTCCAATTAAGGAAATTGCTCCTAACAGAACGCTATCATAAGACCTCTATGACGTGGTATTTCTTATGACAGTCACCTCCCATCCAGACCCGCAGAAATATAAACATATAGTTATACAAATAACATATAAACATATAACATATAACAATAGAATGAGATGATACACAGAAGACTCAGCAGAAGTATAAGGGCACAGTTTACGTACAAACAGGCCACTTAACTTATAGGCTTCCAATCGTAGAACAGCAGAAAAAACCGATGTCAATCAACGTCCTAAAGAGCGAAGCTCCAACGATGATGGCACATCTGAACTGCTTCCACTGCTAACACGATGGTACAAGAGCTTCTGAAATACTGTGTGTTGAGTTGTTTCGGCACGTGACCTTCTAATCCAAAAGTAAGTTGATGGAAATCGGTACTTGGCCTTCTTCAGAAAACAACCCGTTTCAACCGACACTTGACCTTAACAAAAAACGACAGCACTGGAACCTTGACAGCAGCAACTTGCTTGACTTGCGTTAAAGACAACAGCAGTCCGTGTTATCAGGCAATATGCAACAACGCCGGGTACTGTCAAATTCCTGTTTCAGTCAAAAAATTGCAATTTTGACATTTACCTGGCAACGCCGAGTACTTTGAAAATTTTGAAGATGTTGACTGTCTTGAAGAATGTTGATTTCTTGAAGGATGCTGATGAATTCTTGTTGAAAATGAAGTGGGTAAGGGACCCCGTGTATGCTGGTACCTGAGCAAACCAGCTTATGGCCACCAAATGATGAGTCGTGGTGGGCTTATCGAATGCCTTTGTACTGGCCACCAAATGATGCGTGACACCATATGGGAGATGATGGTGCCCGTAGTCTGGTTTTGTGTAGTGTGTAGATGATGTAAAGTCAAACAATGATCATGCAAAACAGGGCAATCCACACAAGGACGTCAGTTAACTCACGACGTATAAAGTCAATGATGCTTGTAACAGCTAGTGACGTTTTTCTGTATCATTTATTGTGGACGCCACAGTGACAAAATGTATACACGAATATGTAGGTACATCAGACAGTCATTATCACAGCAACATAGTCATAACAGCAATGGACGGTAGACAGCATCATAGTAAAGATGATTCACAGGCATGTCAATACATTATAAGGCTGTAATGTAGTCGGGAAAATTCTCCATCCCTTTCTATCTTAGCCAGGAGATAACCAGATGTATGAGATCAGTTCACTCTCCTTAATCTGACTTCAGCAAGACAGACACGTCTTCTGAAGTATAAATAATGTCCTCAAAAAATCCTCTAGATAACAAAAGGTTTCAAACCTAGTTCATGTAGCGAAGTAGCAAGTAATAGTCCTTGGGACATGCATCAACCCGATGCGGTACAATGTAGCAATATGTGAGCTGAGAAAACATCTCGTGATGAAGACTTTCAAAGACAGGCTATGGATCAAATGTCACTCACGAACAGATATCGATAAATTTAATGTAAATGTAATTTACCTTGCCTTCAGGAAATAACCACAGAAATAATACGCCTCCCGGCGTGTGGAAATACACTAGAGGTATCATCTCGAATAAACGAAATATCCATAAGAGGACTTCATATTCCTGACAGAATAAATTAGCAGAGACGTTCTCACAGAGACGTCCCTTCGCTATCGAAAAATTCGCTCACTCCCTGGTGGGCGGAAACCGTTCGACAAAGACCCAAGACTTAGACATGCGCAGTAAAGCGCGATTTCGAACACAGTTCAGAAAACTTAAGACGTAAGGACCTTTACTAAGAACCAGCTTAAGAATGATTACCTTATAAGGATAACCCAACAGGTTGCCAACCGTTTTTTAAAAAGCGGCCTAGCAAGTCCATACATGGGCACGATTCAAGAACGCTTAACAAATTTAACAACCATCGACACCAACGCGAGAAGACAACTGCTTACCATGAAAAGTGACTATAAATTCCACAGGATTATTTCCCTTTCATTACAAAATATATATTGTACATAAAACGATGTTGCGAGAATTTCACACGCAACAGTACCTTCCCAGGGATATCCTTTAGTGCTTCCTCTATATTTCTGATTGAATATTAATTATGGCCATTCACACCATCTTCCCTGGCCCGCACACAGGCACTCAGTCAATAAGGCTTAACTGCTTTGCACAGTTCACGACATTTAATAGACATACTGTTCATATCCATCGTGTATGATAACGAAGCTATCCTTAGCCTGTCTATCTTACTGTCTTGTACTTTGATTCTTCACGCAGTTTTATTTGAACTGGTAACTTACGTTCGCTTTTTGGCAGCTACCTTGCTTAGTTCATTTCTCAGATGCGAGAGTTTACCACTCTTGAGAGCTTGCAGTACAGACAGTGCATCTGTGAGGATGACTACCTGCTGGCAGTCATCATTATACTCATATCCAGTTGTGAGACCACTGACTGATGTATTAATTTGGAGGGCACTGCTGGCCTGCTCCCATGGTACAGGGTATAGGGTGGGCTTCAGTGGTGTTGTCTTCATGGATAGGTCTTCTTGATGCTGTCTTATAAGTCTTTTTCCCCGATGCACAAAGCTGCTACGTTTTAGACGTCCCAATGCCAGATCATCTAGTCTTGCCTTCATTGGGTGCATTGGCATACTGTTGTACTTTTCCATCTGGATCATGGTTTTTGTGTCTCTTCTATGGGACAATGTCTGTAATCCAGCAACCTTCTGCATCTCTGTTATTGGTGTAGTTTTCATGGCTCCTGTAATGAGCCTGAGGGCTTGATTTTGCACCTTGTCCAAAGACTGCAGATGTGAGTTAGCAGCTGATGACCATGCTGCTGAGCTAAACTCTAAGTGTGGTCTTATTACTCCATTATAAATCTTCTTTAGATTTCGTTCATTTGCTCCCAAGTTGGTACCTGCTAATTTTCTGAGTATGCCTAGTCGTCTTCGGGCCTTTCCTTCTGCATTTTCAATATGCTTATTCCATGTAAGCCTTTGGTCAAATGTCACCCCAAGATAGGTGGGGTAGCTTTCTTCCTTGATCACGGTTGTCCCTAGGTGTATGTTAGCTGATTTGTCCTTGGGGCGAGGGAGAACAGTGTTGTGGAGGTTTTGTCTGTGTTTATTGTGATAAGCCATTTCTCTGCCCATGACACTAGCATGTCTGCTGCCCGCTGCATTCTATAATTTGCTGTGGTGACATTTTCATCAGCGCACCAGAGTACTAGGTCATCTGCATATAAGGCAGCTTTCACTCCTGCGGGGAGATCTTTCACCAGGTCATTGATGTAAACAAGGAAGAGTGTTGGGGAAATTACTCCTCCTTGAGGTACCCCCTGATGGAGCAACACTTTTCTGCTCTGCAGGCCGTCAAGAGTGACTCTAGTTCTCCTGTTATGCAAGTATGACTGGATCCATTTCATCATGTTGCCTTGGATTCCACTTCTCCTAAGTTTTGCAATGAGGCCATCTTTCCACACCTTGTCAAAGGCCTGCTTGAAGTCGACCCAGATCGTTAGGACCTTTTTCTTCTCCTGGAAGGCATCTTCTATTGCTTGAGACAAGTAGTAACTTGGTCTTCTATACTGTAGCATTCTCTAAATCCAGCTTGTTCCGGCACCAGGATCTGCTCAGACTCTAAATACCATTTCAATCTGTGGTTGACTATTCGCTCCATAGTCTTCCCAACACAGCTTGTGAGACTTATTGGCCGGTAACTTGCAGCCTTGGTCTTACATTTCCCTTTCTTTAATGGTAAAGAACAGTGCTGTCACAATGACTGTACTCGAAATCCCCCTTGTTTTCTAATTCGTCTGCAAATTATAACGTTCCACGTTGATAGTAAAAGCCTACTGCAGCATACACGCGTTTCCACAACTCAATAAAACGTGTACTGCCTTTCTAAGAAAAACCTTGAGATACGCAAGCTGACCTATATTTAATATTCCATTCATGTCATTTTATACTCTAAGTTACCATAAACGAAAGACTTAGGATAGAAAGAAAGGGAGGGCTGAAAGCCGGGACGCATGCAACACTAAACACGCGTCTCGCTATACAATTAAAGTCATCACGCGTGTAAGGCCACAAGCACTAGCTTTTTTCTAATCGACAGTGATAAAAAACACTACCCATACGAGAGTTAGGTTTAAAAAAACTTACAAAACGCTTATTAGGAAACATGACATTCTACTGTTTTATGTCTGAAATCCTGACATTAGTATGACAGTACAGCAGACACCAGGTTGTAAGTATAAAATTAAATCAAAAATATTAAAAAAAAAAAAAAAAATATAAAAAAATAAAAAAACAAAAAATAACCAAAACAAACATAAATAAAAAAAAAAAAAAAAAATAAAATCTTTGGAAGTGAGGAGGTGGCAACAGCACGACTATCCTAGAAGAAAATGCATATTTTGAATGCAGCCACTTAGCTCCTTTAAATTTGTATATTTGGGTTCCTTAGGACTTGCTGACAAAGAATATGTTAAACGTTACGCAAATAGTCTAGGAGTTAACAAATTATAGCCAAAAGAAATAGTGAGGGTGTCAGACAACCCCAAAATCAGAATCGCTCAGTGGCAGATTTTGACACCACCATTGTACGGGAAATAGGCCAACATGTTACCTCCTATTTGATTGGCGGAAAGTAAATGTAACGCTAAACACGATTAGTCGGACTATAAATACTACTTCTTTGTTGTTAGGGGAAACAGTAGTAGAGGTACTTTTTTGAAAAGCTGTGTAAACATGGCTCGATTGGTTAGACCCGCCAATATAGGCAATTAGAAGCGTCAGTTTAGCACCACATTTTCAAATAAACTTACTAAAGAACCAGTGCGTTGAGCGCCAGTGCATATTTTTCTAAATAAAAGCCTGGGACATCGGCAGATCGAAATTGTGCTATATTCATTGCCAGTCAACGTAACTGTGTATTATTCCATGAATTGTGGTAAGCTTGATATATTCAATATCTTTTTAATGAAAATTGAATGTAAATTGATAATTTATGTCTGTATATGTGTGTGGTTCAGTAGCGAACATGAGGCAAAGCCTATATAGTGCTCCAACCTGAACAGAAGGTGTCGGAGGAAAGTAAAACTGCATGGAATTGCCAAACAGTACACTGACACCTATCTTATTGACTAGAAAGAAATAATGCTGGAATTGCAGAGGCGTAGTAACCATTAGGGAGGAGTATACTGATGTAAATTGATTAAGATGAAGATAGCAGTTGGCCTACCGCTCTGAACTCAGTGTTTGTGATGTATTGTGTTCAGTCTGGAAATAGATTGTAAATTAGTTATAAAGTAGGAGGTACAACCTTCTTGTTTCAGGGACTGTGGTCCTAAAGTTATTGAGCAGCACCTGGTCTGAGCTTTGCTGAATCTGGAGGCTGACAGCATACTCCTGGGTCCAGATAGCGACTAGTGAGGTGTCTCCAGAACACAGGGGAGCAATCGAGCAGAGGAGTCTTTTCCTGCCGCCATCACGAAAGTTAAGCCTCTGTGGCCAGTGGAGCTCAACATTATGTGTCCCCTCAAAAATTGACATTTTAGAAAAAAAGAGGGACAATACCTTGTTTAAATTGACAGGAACTGTGAACTTTTTCCCCATACTATTTCCCAGATAAACAAACACTTGAAGTCATGATGACAAATAACAACATAGCTTGAAAAACAAAACCAGTATTACCTCATAGTACTACTACACAACTGACACACATAGGATAATATTAATAAAATATGTCACTACAAGATTCATATTTATAAATTCTGTACATATAAATTGTGATTACAATTGTTTGTGATTCCTGGTTCACTTTGTAGTTGAATCAGGATATATAATAGTGAAAGTAATTAATACATAAATATTTGAAACTTTACCAGTGACTCATTTAAGATAGTCTTATAGAGTGTTAAATGTGGGTGAGTGTCACAGTGTTTTGACAACACTTGACGTGTGGTGAAATAAATTAAATTGTTTATCTGTCTGTTGTTGTTGTGACTTACACTTCATCATTTACATAACCCTAGACATTTAACGTAGTCATCACAATATTCCAGAATAATTCTGACTGAGGTATAATGTGGTAGCAAGTAAGGTTATCTGTAAAACACTACACCTATTAGATACAGATACCTTCACAGCTGATCTCAGTCAGTGCACTAAGTCCCCTATAAATATTTATAACATCCCACTTTACCACAATGGGGTACCGTTCCTTTCATCCAGCTGTGGTTGAATATCTCAAGCAGTTTTGTCTTTGCTGCTGAGCTCAGATTTATTAGCATTTCGTTGCTGATTTCGTCTGGGCCGGGTGACTTTTGGACCTTAAGCTTGGAAACAGCGTTCTGTAGTTCTTCTAGTGTGATGGGTTCCCTCATTGAGTCTGGAGTATCTGTCTGCCCCATGGTCACCCGTATTTCTTTCCTTACCTCTCTCTGTTGGTCTATGTTAATGTTTAAGTTGCTTTCTGAACTGTATCTTCTAGCAAACAGGTCTGCAGCTTGTTTTCCTCTGAGAATTTTGCCACCTTCATCCAATGGGATAGTCTGCCTAGGCGAAGTAAACTCTTCATTTAGAGATTTAACTAATCTCCAAAATTTCTTGCCGTCTTTCTCAAGGTTCAGCGCTGCTATTCTATTTCTTCAGCTTTTCCGTTTTTCTTCTAGCTCTGTTCTCTGAAACTCTGCTCAGCCTTTTTCCATTTGTTGTGCGTTTCAAGTGAAAGCTGAGACTCTGCGTCATTTCTAGCTTTGTCCATAGCTTCCTGGCGTTCTTGGAGTGAGCTGGACCAGTATGGTGTGTAGTTACACCGGAATCCTTTGGGAATGGTTTCTTTTGCAGCTTGAAGTATGCATCTGTAAAAGTCTTTTACCACTTCATTAAATGTCTCTGTTCTGCACCTTGAGGTCAGACAGCAGCGTATTCACCCGATGCCTGAATAAACCCCAGTTGGCTTTTTTGTAATTCCATCTTGTAATGGCTGGGCCTGTATTGAGAGTTACACTCTGGACAGTAAGAAAGATTGGGCGATGGTCGCTTCCTCCTAGTTGGTCTCCTACTTCTTTACTTATGAGTCCAGCTATATCTGGGGTGGCGAAGGCAAGATCTGGAGTTGAAGTTGTGTGTCATCCTCTGGAGTAGAAGGTAGGAGTATCTGTGGCAGTATTGACTAGGATTAGGGAGTGGTCGTCTTGCCATGTTTCAACCTCTTCACCTCTGTGATCTAAATGGTTATAGCCCCAGCTCTGGGAGTGGCTATTAAAGTCTCCAACTGCTATAAAGTTGGTAGCTGGTACCTGTATAGAGCTGAGACTCAGGGGTTTGTTGTTTGGACAGCAATAGTTCAGAAGTTCTATTTCCATCTTGTCTACCTTTAGCTGCAACAGCTGATATTCTGCTCCATCCATGTAAGTTTTCCTTACATGTGCATGAATGCTATTCCTTACAAATGTAATTACTCCTCCTTTTCGTCTATCTTGTCTGTCGGATCTGAAGCATTGATATCCCCTTATTTTAAAGGTTTGATCTACTTTCAAGTGAGTCTCTTGGATACAGCAAACACGTGACTTGCTTCTCATACAAGATGTTTTCCAACTCCATCTTTTTGCTGTATCCAGCTTGCTTGCTGTTCACTCCCTCTGCATTCCAGTGCATTATGACAAGTGGCACTCTGGGTTTCTCTCTTTCTGTTTTGTTTTGGTCAGTAGCTCTCCTCCACCGTCTCCTGACTCCACAAGACGGTCTAGAGGGTCCTCCAGTAGCTGAGGGTGGGCTCTGTCGAGGCTCAGAGCCCGGCACTGCACCTGCCTGGTGGAGCTCCACAGGGCGAGCACCAGCACGAGATTTATTTGACGGTGTACTCATCCATAAAAAAAAGCGAGTTGCATGATACTGTCGTTTCCGGTGCGCCTTCTGGCCCAGTATCGACGACTTCAGCACCTCTTCAATGGGAGAGTGGGCTCATCCCTGTCCCAACTGGCTGGGAAAATGATTTCGCCTGAACCTCGTCTGCTGTCCCATCCAGCTTCCCGCTAGGGATTGAAACCCCAACCTTCAGCTGGATTACAGGGTTCGCTGCTTGTAGGTGAGGTAGGCTTGAGCATGAGAGGCTGAGACATTGTGAGTCTTATGTTGCGCATCATGCCCTATGGACCCCTGAGGTTGTTTCAAATTGTGGTAGTTTAAAATTTACCACGACAGAGAGGTCATATGCACAAATTGTGGTAGTTTAAAATTTACCACGACAGAGAGGTCATATGCAAATATTTAAGCTTCCTCTGTCATCTGAAACCTAGTGAAACTAAGGGTTCAAACATTTGAAACATCCACACAATTGTCATATCAAATTAAATAAAAATATTTTTAAAAAAACCTCCAGAAATATCTTAATCGAAGCAAAGATAGAAATCAGACGGTGGTTAACTATTTCTCTTCCATGAGAAGCTAGTGCAGCAATTTACCAATTGTGACCACAACAAACATCAGAATATCAATATAGAAACTAAATGACAGCTGATAAATAGTATGTTCTTACCAATTCTTTGCTATAATTGTCAAACATGGCTCCTGCCCAAAGCATAGGAGAGAAAAATTACATCCTGCTAGATAAGCTTTAGAAACGATGTTTTTTTTAACCTGATGATGAAAAATATCCCGTTTAACCCCTGATGAGTTGTAGGTAGGATATATATTTTTCAGTTCAAAATAATATGATTGTTATGATTAAAATTCATAACGATTATGTAGGTATTATAGTTAGCTCGAAAGGGCTCCTTTTCTGATAATTTCATACGGACTTACTTACTAATAAAGGAAGTGACGTCATACTGATATGGTGTGGAAGAAGACGCGAATATTTGAAGCGAAAGGAGATGCGGCTTGTGTTTGAATGTGAGCGGACGTATGTGTATTGAGCTCCTGCAGTCTACTGTGATTTTCCTGCATCATTCCATCACTAGGACACCAAGATACTTTGGTGACGTGTCCCTAGTTTATTCTATTCAGGAATCATTGTGAAATATTCTAATCCACATATATAAATTAAAAGGTAAATGCAAAGCCTAACAAATAAATTTAATAAAAGGAAGAAGAATGGTAAAGAACAGTGCTGTCACAATGACAGTACTCGAAATCCCCTTTGTTTTATGCTTCGTCTGCAAATTGTAACGTTTCCACGTTAAATATAAGCCACTGCATAAATACAAGCGTTTCCACAACACATTAAAACGGGTATTGCATTTCTAAGAAAAACATTGACAGGCACACTGCGTAATGACGTAAATTAATCCTAACATTAATTATACTACGTTACCAAAACGAACGAACAGATGGACTCAAATAGAAAGAGAGAGGGGCGAATGAAAACAAGGACACATGCAACACTAAACTCGCGTCGCGCGATACACAATTACTACTATCACGCGTGTAAGGCCACATGCACTAACTTTTTTTTCAGACGGACAGTGATAAAAACACTAACCTTCCCAGAGTTAGGTTTTAAAATCTTGAAAAACGCTTATTAGAAAAGATAACATTAGATGGGTTTACGTTTGAAAACATTGCAGTACCCAGACAGCACATCTTCGAAACAGGAGGTAGAAGAAATTGCATATTTTGAACGCAGCCACTTAGCTCTTTTAAATTTGTATATTTGGGTTCCTTAGGGCTTGCTGACAAAGAATATGTAAAACGTTACGCAAATAGTCTAGGAATTAATAAATTATAACCAAAATAAAATAGTGGGGATGCCTGACAGCATGAAATCATTTCTGCTCATAAAATTTTTTTATAACGTGTTTGAAAAAACCTTACGTTACGGAAATAGCCTACCATGTTAACTCCTAATTGATTGGAGCGCAACAAATATAAGACTAAACGCGATTGGTCGGGCTATAAATGCTATCTTGTGTTGTTATGGGAAACGAATAGACGGGGTACTTTTTTGAAAAGATGTGGAGACGTGGTTTCATTGGGTAGAGCTGCGAATGTACTTGATTCAGAGCGTCTGTTCATTGCCACATCTTGTAATAAACCTACTAAGAAGCAGTACGTTGAGCACCAGTGTATATTTTATATAAAATAAAGCCTGGAACACCGGCAGATCGGAGTTGTGCTATATCCATTGCCAGTCAACGAAACTGTTTATTATTCTATGAATTGTGGTAAGCTTGAAATATTCAATATCTTTTAATGAAAATTGAATGTAAATTGTTAATTTATGCCTGTATATATGTGTAGTTCAGTAGCGAACATGATGTAAAGCCTATAATGCTCCAGCCTGAACAGAAGGTGTCGGAGGAAAGTAAAACTGCATGGAATGGCCAAACAGTACACTGACACCTAGATTATTGATTAGACAGAAATAATGCTGGAATTGCAGAGGCGTAGTAACCATTAGGGAGGGAAATACTGGTATAAAGTATTTCAGATGAAGCTGACAGTTGGCCTAACGCTCTGAACTCAATGTTTGTGATGTATTGTGCTCAGTGTAGAACTAGAGTATCAATTAGTTATGAAGTAGAAGGTACATCCTTCTTGTTTTCAGGGACTGTGGTCTTAACGTTATTGAGCAGCACCTGGTCAGAGCTTTGCTGAATCCAGAGTCGGACAGCATACTCCTTGGTCCATTTAGCTATCAGTGAGGTGTCTCCAGAGCCCAGGGGAGAAATCGAGCAGAGGAGTCTTTTCCTGCCGCCATCACGCAAGATAAGCTGATGTGGCCAGCTGAGCTCAACATTATGTAACCCCATCTTAAAATGACAGTGTAAAATACAATTAAGAGGGGAATTTAATTGTTTTAATATCAGGAACTGAGAACATCTCCAATACTAGTTCCAATAAAGACAAACTATTGAAGTCATGATGACAAATACCAACAGAGCTTGAACAAAACAAAACCAGTATTACCTCATATTACTACTACACAACTGACACACATAGGATACTTTTAATAATATATGTCACTACAATATTCATATTGATAAATTCTGTACATATAACTTGTAATTAAAATTGATTGTGATTCCTGGTTCCCTTTGTATTTGAATCAGGACACATATACCTTCATGACAGCACTGAATACATATTGTTATTTGAAAAGTTATCAGTGACTCCTTTAAGATATCCTCGTAGAGTGTTTTATGTATGTGAGTGTCACAGTGTTGTCAAGTGTAGTGGAATAAATTAAATTGTTTATCTGTCTGTTGTTGTTTTGACTTACACTTCATCATACACATACCCTAGACATATAACGTAGTCATCACACTATTCCAGAATAATTCTGACTGAGGTATACATATGTGGCAGCAAGTAAGGTTATATATAATACACTACTCTTATTAGATATATATACCTTCACAGCTGATCTCAGTCAGTACACTAAGTCCCCTATAAATATTTATAACATCCCACTTCACCACATATATTGGGGGCTCGTCCGGGATTTTGAATCTTTACCTATTAAAAATAGTGGGGGTAATTCACTTCAGGGAATATAAGAATTAAAAGGTATCCTTGGGTGGAATTAAATAAGGTTGAGCTCTCGGTGCCTGTGTTGTCCATTAGA
Source organism: Oreohelix idahoensis (assembly GCA_024509875.1). NCBI lineage: Eukaryota > Metazoa > Mollusca > Gastropoda > Stylommatophora > Oreohelicidae > Oreohelix > Oreohelix idahoensis. The sequence goes on from JAMPIV010001456.1 coordinate 22,101, forward strand.
TATATATTTAGAGATTGAATTGTTGGTTAGACATTGTATAAATTTACCTGATAGACAATGGCGGACCTGGCCTAATTTCGATCTGCTGCTGTTCAGACTGCAAAAGAGTTAGGATTAGATGGGCAAGTTATGGTTGCCTATGTCACTACGGAATGTGACAAATTTATTGAACGCGAAGAAAGAAGGTTTGAAGCCGAAAGAAAGTTAGAGGCTGAAAAAGAAATTAAGAGGTTGCAGATTGAGGCTGAGGCTAAGAAATTGGAAGCAGAAAGAGAAGACAAAAGATTAGCTGCAGAAAGGGAAGCCGAGGAAAGAAGACAGGCGGCAGAAAGAGAAGAGAAGAAATTAGCTGCAGAAAGAGAAGACAAGAAATTAGCTGCAGAAAGGGAAGCAGAAGATAAAAGATTACAAAGGGAACATGAGTTACGACTTAGGGAGTTTGAGTTTCAGGGCCATGCTCCTGAAAATGGTGCCAGTCCCTTTGCCTCTGATGCCACTGCTAGCCAAGGAGCCTCAACCTCAGCTATGAATTTTCATTTAGATCATTTTGTTGAGAAAGACGATGATATAGAGAGCTACCTAAATAGGTATGAACTATTAGCTACCACGTATGGGTTAGAGAGAGAAAGGTGGAGCTTAAAGTTATCTCAAGGACTTCGTGGGGCAGCTTATGAAGTTTTTGCAAAAATGAGCAGAGGTGATCAGGAAAATTATGACATGCTAAAGCAGGCTCTTTTGTTAAGATATGAAAAGAATGCAGAATTTTATAGGAAAAAATTTAGGAATGCTAAACTACTGTCAGGTGAAACCTATCACCAGTTCTCTGCACGAATAGAGACATACTTGGAGAAATGGACTTCTCTGGGGAAAACCCAAGATCTTAAGGAAATGGTCCTTATAGAGCAATTAAGAGAGTCCATGGCTCCAGACCTGAGAAAGTTTCTCATGGAACAAGGTGCAGAGAGGCTGGGTGAGTTGCTAAATGTTGCTGAAAGGTATCAAGCAGCTCAAGCAGAGGTAACAGGTAATAAAAAGAAACAGGTGGATAACTTTAGGGCACCACAGAACTTTAATAAATTTGATCCTAGGGATCAAAACAAAGGTAAGCACCAGTTTGATAGGCCACGGTATGAAAATAAAAATAAATTCCCACAATTCGATGAAAGGAAATATACTTACTTACTTAGTCGTTCCCCTTCTACCGTGAGGTGTAGAGGTTGAAAGGAAATATGATGAAAGAAAATCTTTCAACCAAGGAAAAAGGTGGTGTAAGAATTGTCAGATGGACAATCATGACACTGACCGTTGCAGAAGGAAACCTGTGTATATGGCAACCCTTCAGGTCAGGTCGACCTCAAGACAGGAGGAGGATATGATGTTAGATACCACTCCAGAAGAGATGAGGAAGGCACAGGCTGGGGATAAAACACTCAAGCCTTGTTTCAGAAAATTGTCAACTTGTCATACAACTCCAGGCAAGGGAGATTTTTACATGAAAAACAAGGTGATGTATAGGAAGACTGGAGCTAGATCCAAAGGTCAGGGACAACTGGTACTTCCTAAAAGATATAGGGCAGACTTAATAAGGAGCCTACATGTGAAACCAGATGGGGACCATGAGAAGATAGGTACCATCATTCAAAAGGTGGCTCACAATTATTATTGGCCCAAAGCAAGATGGGACATTGAGAATTTTGTAGAAAGGTGTAGCATAGCACATGAGGGAACACCCACAAGTGGGAACATGGATCAGGACCTGGACACGCCACGGGGCAAAATTAGGCCTGATAATAAAAAGAAAAATAGATTTGATAAAGTGGACCAAATGGAATGGGAAGCCCCTTTTCACGGACAAGCTTCACTTAACTGTTTTACAATGGCCACTATGCGGAGAGTGCAAAAAGATGTCTTACCCCAGGATAAGACGAAAATCCCTCAATCGGACTTAAACAAACTGGAGGAAGAGGATGTAGAGAGGAAATCTCTCATCAAGAATTTTAAGTGGGGAGACAACCCCAAGAGAAAAATTGGTAGCGGTCGTTTTGTGCATGATAATTCTGGGAAGAAAAAATCATCACTATAGAGCTTCGAGTGGAAGAGACCATACCGGTGCATGGACAAATAGGTCCACAAAATTAAAGGTCCATATGTAGCTTTGTTAAGAACGTGGACTGATGAAAAGGCAGAGGAAAACATTACATCTTCATACCAATATGTGAATGAGCTGACCACTCGTTTAAAAACTGGCTGGAAACTTGCCAATGAAAATTTGAAACAAGCCAGGAAGAAACATGCTGCCTATTATAACAGGAAAGCTAAAGACAGAGATTTGGCTGTGGGAGAGAAGGTACTGCTTCTTCTCCCCGGGAGTCAGAATAAGTTACAGATTGGATGGCAAGGTCCATATACAGTTCTAGAGAAGGTGTCTAGAACAAATTATAAGATAGATAAGAAAGGGAAAGAAAAAATCTATCATGTGAATCTCCTGAAGAAATATTTGGAAAGAGAACATCAGGAAGAGACACACTTGTTGACCTTGTCCATCGCCATGGAGATGAAAAAGGAACCACTTTCATCATTTGAATATCCATTACACCCCTGTGAGACAGCAGCACAGGTGAAAATCAGTACACATTTAACAACAACTCAGAAAGAGAGAGTGCAACAGGTTCTAAATAATCATGCAGAGGTGTTAACAAACAGACCAGGGCATACAAACCTATTGGAATATGATATGAAACTGATAGACCCCACACCTGTCTGTATGAAACCATATTCGATTCCGTTTGCTAAGGAGAAAGCTTTGAAGGAAGAGATAGACTATCTGATGAAGGAAGGAATTATTTCGCACAGTGAATCTTCGTATAGTTCCGGTGTTGTACTCTTAAGGAAGCCCTCTGGAGAACATAGACTCTGTATAGATTACAGGAGACTGAATGCTATTACAGAAGGACAGGTGGATCCATTGCCGGATACAAATCAGCTGTTTGCCAGGCTAAATAAAGCTAAATATTTCTCAAAAGTGGATCTGAGTAAAGGATACTATCAGATTCCAGTAAAGCCTGAGGTTAGACCATACCTAGCTTTTAGTACCTCAGAAGGACACTATGAGTTTAATAGATTGCCATTTGGATTGAAGAATGCGCCTAGTGTCTTCTCAAGAATGATGAGAAAATTGTTGGATGTAAACATTTCGGAGGAACGTAATGAATCCCTGAGTTGCCTCTTTGATTGAGGATATTCCGAATGTTTCATACAGGATAATAAGAAGATTATGGGATCCACTACGAAAACTCTGCTATCACCAGGTATATGTTATCTCCTCATAACGTACATTTTGAGGGAAATATAATGTTCTCTGGACATGTCATTGCGCAGACTCAGAGAAGAGAAATGGTGAATACGGGTTGCGAAGCAGCATTAAGACAAGCACTCACACTTGCGGCTGTTCAATAACATAACCGAAATATATTATTGGTTGTAGAAGTCTGAGGCAGATTTCATGAGTAGTGCCTACTCTGAATGGACCCAACTACATAAAACCATGATAGCACCACAGCAGAGTAAAGTCAAGTTGACTTACATTTATCTATGTGTATATAGAATAAAGGACTGACATGGGATGTCTGTTTTAAGAGGGGAGGTGTCGTGAAATATTCTAATCCACATATATAAATTAAAAGGTAAATGCAAAGCCTAACAAATAAATTTAATAAAAGGAAGAAGAATGGTAAAGAACAGTGCTGTCACAATGACAGTACTCGAAATCCCCCTTTGTTTTATGCTTCGTCTGCAAATTGTAACGTTTCCACGTTAAATATAAGCCACTGCATAAATACAAGCGTTTCCACAACACATTAAAACGGATATTGCATTTCTAAGAAAAACATTGAGAGGCACACTGCGTAATGACCTAAATTAATCCTAACATTAATTATACTACGTTACCAAAACGAACGAACAGATGGACTCAAATAGAAAGAGAGAGGGGCGAATGAAAACAAGGACACATGCAACACTAAACTCGCGTCGCGCGATACACAATTACTACTATCACGCGTGTAAGGCCACATGCACTAACTTTTTTTTTCAGACGGACAGTGATAAAAACACTAACCTTCCCAGAGTTAGGTTTTAAAATCTTGAAAAACGCTTATTAGAAAAGATAACATTAGATGGGTTTACGTTTGAAAACATTACAGTACCCAGACAGCACATCTTCGAAACAGGAGGTAGAAGAAATTGCATATTTTGAACGCAGCCACTTAGCTCTTTTAAATTTGTATATTTGGGTTCCTTAGGGCTTGCTGACAAAGAATATGTAAAACGTTACGCAAATAGTCTAGGAATTAATAAATTATAACGAAAATAAAATAGTGGGGATGCCTGACAGCATGAAATCATTTCTGCTCATAAAATTTTTTTATAACGTGTTTGAAAAAACCTTACGTTACGGAAATGGCCTACCATGTTAACTCCTAATTGATTGGAGCGCAACAAATATAAGACTAAACACGATTGGTCGGGCTATAAATACTATCTTGTGTTGTTATGGGAAACGAATAGACGGGGTACTTTTTTGAAAAGATGTGGAGACGTGGTTTCATTGGGTAGAGCTGCGAATATACTTGATTCAGAGCGTCTGTTCATTGCCACATCTTGTAATAAACCTACTAAGAAGCAGTACGTTGAGCACCAGTGTATATTTTATATAAAATAAAGCCTGGAACACCGGCAGATCGGAGTTGTGCTATATCCATTGCCAGTCAACGAAACTGTTTATTATTCTATGAATTGTGGTAAGCTTGAAATATTCAATATCTTTTAATGAAAATTGAATGTAAATTGTTAATTTATGCCTGTATATATGTGTAGTTCAGTAGCGAACATGATGTAAAGCCTATAATGCTCCAGCCTGAACAGAAGGTGTCGGAGGAAAGTAAAACTGCATGGAATGGCCAAACAGTACACTGACACCTAGATTATTGATTAGACAGAAATAATGCTGGAATTGCAGAGGCGTAGTAACCATTAGGGAGGGAAATACTGGTATAAAGTATTTCAGATGAAGCTGACAGTTGGCCTAACGCTCTGAACTCAATGTTTGTGATGTATTGTGCTCAGTGTAGAACTAGAGTATCAATTAGTTATGAAGTAGAAGGTACATCCTTCTTGTTTTCAGGGACTGTGGTCTTAACGTTATTGAGCAGCACCTGGTCAGAGCTTTGCTGAATCCAGAGTCGGACAGCATACTCCTTGGTCCATTTAGCTATCAGTGAGGTGTCTCCAGAGCCCAGGGGAGAAATCGAGCAGAGGAGTCTTTTCCTGCCGCCATCACGCAAGATAAGCTGATGTGGCCAGCTGAGCTCAACATTATGTACCCCCATCTTAAAATGACAGTGTAAAATACAATTAAGAGGGGAATTTAATTGTTTTAATATCAGGAACTGAGAACATCTCCAATACTAGTTCCAATAAAGACAAACTATTGAAGTCATGATGACAAATACCAACAGAGCTTGAACAAAACAAAACCAGTATTACCTCATATTACTACTACACAACTGACACACATAGGATACTACTAATAATATATGTCACTACAATATTCATATTGATAAATTCTGTACATATAACTTGTAATTAAAATTGATTGTGATTCCTGGTTCCCTTTGTATTTGAATCAGGACACATATACCTTCATGACAGCACTGAATACATATTGTTATTTGAAAAGTTATCAGTGACTCCTTTAAGATATCCTCGTAGAGTGTTTTATGTATGTGAGTGTCACAGTGTTGTCAAGTGTAGTGGAATAAATTAAATTGTTTATCTGTCTGTTGTTGTTTTGACTTACACTTCATCATACACATACCCTAGACATATAACGTAGTCATCACACTATTCCAGAATAATTCTGACTGAGGTATACATATGTGGCAGCAAGTAAGGTTATATATAATACACTACTCTTATTAGATATATATACCTTCACAGCTGATCTCAGTCAGTACACTAAGTCCCCTATAAATATTTATAACATCTCGTTTCACCACAATCATATCTAGTTACGAAGAAGTCAAGTGTACGATGAAAATAAAGACTGTATGATTGCTATTGACCAGCGTTTGATAGTGAACGGACTGGCCGACTGCCTATTGGGCCTATATTCTATTATCATGGAGCTTTGTGTCCAGTACAATAAACTGCGTATTGTAAATTGTGAAGGAGGTGTTTGTCAGCTCGCTGAAGTATGCTGATACGTGTTGTTGGACTACCCCTAGTGTGTACTTTGGCCACGGAGACCTTCTCCGAACTTTATCTATACTACGGCACGCATCAATGATCAACTACCGACATGCGAAAGTGGCATCAAGTCTCTTGTCCATCATTGCAAATATGGCGAATCAAAATTACCAAATTTACGTGCATGAAAAAACAAACAAAAATAAACAAACAAATTAACAATTAAAAAAAAAAAGACAGATTAAAAAAAAAAAAAGTGACAAACAAAAACATCAAACAAAATTAATAAACAAGGGGAGCGATATTAAATTGACTTTCATTTGTCATATGTAATTTGTTTTATAAGAACATCACCAGATCTTCACTTTCCCTGCCATATACCTGTGGAGTTATGGTCTCCCCTGCTCCGTAGTAGTGGCCCAACAATGGCCAAACTTAGAGTATAAAGATGAGGGTCTTCAAAGAGATCAACCTTCGCTCAAGATTACTCTTGGCAGAGATAAAAATAGAAGAATAATGCTTCTATTTAAGGGATCCTCACAGGATTTTAAAGAAAAGTAAGTATAACAACTGAGATCATCTAAGCTGTCATGAACTTATTATTCTCCCGCCCCTTCTGTGAGGTAATATATTTTCGCTCGTATTTTTGAGCCCTAGATGAAGGCGATTCAGCAAAATTTTAATCTAACTGTTCTTTCTAGTTATGGATTTAGAACAACATGAGTCATATTGAGGGGAGGGGGGGGGGGGAGGGGGAGAGACATTCACTTCACTCAATAGTGATTAACCCAACTACAGCTTTACAGTTACAGATAAAGTGGCTTAATAATCATTTATAGTTTAGCAAAGTAAAATAAATAAAGTTGTTTAAAAAAAAAAGAAGCGATGATATTTATCATCATCGGATGATTCAAACTGTGGTAGAAATTAAGGAAAATTGTTAAATGTTCATTGGCTGCGCAGTTATAGTACTTAGTTTCCAGTGTGCGGTCTGTTGGAGTCTGCTTAAGCCCCTGTTGAAATTTACTAAAGTGCTTGTATGATAAATATGTAAACAATGATCATCATCATCCCCTTCCTGCTCTTTATGGAGCCTAGGGCCACCTATGCTGTTGGTTCCTTGTGAGGAAACTTGAACAAAGCAATCACCACCTCTTCCAGTGGTTGTTCATGTGTCAAGTTATATGCAGTGATGAGGTTGCCAGCCTCATATGCCACGCTAATCCACAAGCAAATTATACATGTCAAATGCAAAGATAAAATTGAAATATACATATTACTGCTTCCCCGAGTTTTTTCGAGCAAACACGGACTTTTTGCGCAAGAAGCGTCCGCATATTGTCGGTTAACTATTTAAGATCTTTCAAGCATGTTAGGTGTCTAAATGAGTGCACTTAAAGTTGGATCATAGAACTTAAGGTGCACCGCGGTGTCTATGTGGTTACTCTCTTCTAATCTTAGAATTCACTTCCAGTCCTATGGCCTGTCCTATATTTGGGTCCTAATATTCAGTGTACCTGTCTGTCAATGATTTCTTCTCGTCGAAAATGAACGTCAGTGAAGTAGTCTTACAATGCTGTAGAATACAAGCGAAATTGTTGCATAAACATCCAGGTTGCTACTTGGAGGAGGTCCTATCAGGAGCAGTCTATCTTAGCATCTCAAACGCCAAACCAATTGCGAATAAGTGTCTGATCTTGGGTAGGATCCCCCTCTACCCTCATGAAGAACATTACTACATGACAACATAAGATATTGCTCTTAACGTGTGGTTTTCAAACTCTATAACCATATCAGGTGTTGCCACTTCCGTTGTCATGTTTACAGATCTATCTCTGATAATATCTTCCAAAATGTTACTTTCTTGTAGTTTATTTTCATAAAACATTCAATCTACCGGAACTATTACATCACTTTCCGTGTCTTAATCTTTAACAAGATTGTCATATTCCAACATCCTAGTGTATTTGGGCACGTCATTTTTGCGTATTGACACTTTAACTACCAATTACCAACGGTCATTCATATTGGAAATCCTGAACCACATGGTTTGGGGCATTGATCTGCTACTGTATCAAACATTTGTTTAGTCAACCCTTCTCGCTATCTACTGACACCTTTTCTGTCGACCGGAAGCTGTTGCATAATTTAGTACATAAACACCTTCCCCAGGTCAAGCAGATAGATAATAGTAAGGGAGTGACAAGATATGATAAGAAAACCTTGAGCGATGAAAGCGAAAACAACAAATACTAGAAGAATAAACACATAAAAGGAATGCTAGAGTAATAATGCCGGAGAGGATTGCAGACTCGAAAAAGAGAACGAACATATTTCGTGACAATAACGACCAAACACTATATATTATCTTTTGTTCTTGTTAACTACTATTTTACTATATAAGGCAGTACCCTATGTCTGTCTATTCTCAACACTTCTTCTATATTTATAGGTAAATTTGAAGCCTGCAAGTAATCTAAAATATTGGTATTCTCATATGTTCATACGTCTTACATTGTAACAAAAAATGCTCTATATTATTGCATTGAAGACATGCTGCACAGTAAGGTTCTTCTATTCTGAAATAGCCTTTTCCCAGCTTGTCGTAGATTTGCGATATATGATTAAGACTTAGTTTGGTCCCTTCTGAATAGATGTAGAAATAAGTGATAGCTCAGTAGGAGGTGATACAATAGAAATAGAGTTCCACGAGTGAGATGGTAGAAATTAATAGAGGCTGTCTCTGAAATCGAGAATCTTCTCTCTTTCTCAGCCTATCTTCTACAACAGATTTAGAGGAGTCAGACAGTCTATTGACTACATATATTAAGATATATATATATATTACCACTCACGTGCATACATACAATTGACGACAGTGAGACACACAGACTTGGGAAAACTATAACAATGATTATACAGATATTTTGGGACGAACTGACCAACACACTGATTAAGTTTAATTGAATTTAATTATCAGACTAAAATCTCATCACAACATATAAAATTTACATCGAGCATATACACATAGTCATAAAGTCAATGAATTTCTTCAAGAAATGATAGACCCACAGTATGATCCTTTCCCTCGATGTTTAGCCCACCGTCCTGTTAGAAGAAAAGATGATAGCCCCAAAGAGTCACGGATACATCTGCTGTAGTCTAATGATTTTCCCTTTTAAATGTATGAACAGACTTTGATAGTAGTATGGTCTATCCTAAGGAAAATTATTGTTAGCAACAAAACTTGCATAAAGAAAATTTAAGACAGCAAAAATGGGTGCCAAACTACAATAATAAAGGAAACACTCAGTCCTGCATTCACTCTATTCAGTCAGCCGTGATCACGTGCGTTCATGCATACTTACAGCTTTAGTAGCAACTTCTGGAAACACAATTCTTAAGACATGCATATACATAATCTTCAATGGTAGCCGTGACCAAGACAACCCCAGTTCCAAAAAGACGGGTTGAATTCACTGCTTCAGGGAACGTTATCTTGGTTCTACTTATTTTAGGATATCTGGTTCTGTCACATTAAAATTGTCCAGGCACGAACGTTAACAGCGAGCACAGTGTCAATAGCTTAGGTTTCTAGTAATGAGGAATGTCAGGTCGGGTGCCTTACCTCAGTATAGACATTTAGTTGGTCACACCACCACTTGTCAACAGTGTCGGAAAAGTTATTGATTGTAATATCTTACTTGCCACAAAGGCTGAAAATGTACTCCAGGTTTTTCTCTGGAAGAGTTAAATCAGGCTCGATGGGCCCGTTATTTCATTTAACCGTTAAAGTTCTTGTAAAGGTTATACACCAAGTCTTTAAGGAAAATGTTTTAGTTCTTCACATATATTTCTCTATACTACAACGCTGGCAAAGTTGGGTTACCCCAGTTTTCACTGCATAAAGAAAAACAACATATTAAATACTTATACATACTATGTACTACGGTTATAACTTACATTATAAACTGCAAGCGGAGGCTTGACTTATCATTTAAAATTCCCCGTGAAATAAGTTATATTCATAAAATCAGTCATCATGAATTAGAAATACATACGTATTTCGTCAATACACAGTGATGGATCTGTGCAGTTATAATTTAGTTGAAATATTCATGACGGGTTATTAGCAGTTAAATTAAATTTATTTA
>JAMPIV010001456.1:37500-53353 GCA_024509875.1 Oreohelix idahoensis
AGTGCTTCTTTAATTCTACGTCAATTCGGAGTGGCGTCCCCTGTAATTCTAAAGGTACTAGGTTCGGTTCCCAGAACAGGTAATATATTTAATGGAAATTTGGTCAGAACCAGTGAGTCCTCATGATGTCACACTAACCCCTGATCTCCTGGGTAGTGAGATCGGAGACCTAGCCTTCTCGGATAACGGCGAAAACATTGAAGATCCCGTACGCATGTTAAAAAACCCTCGGCATTTGGAAATCGTAAAGAGTAGGCCTATCAGGCCGCTGCCATGGCAAAATTTAAAAATTAGAAAAACCTACCCACCACAAAAATATTTATAGAATGTGTGATTCCTGTATAACACACATTGAGATCCTCGCCGGTGCTACGGAGTTCGTGCACTATGCTGAGATGCTCTTTGTGTGATCTAAGGGAGGAGATCAGAGCACTGATAGAGTTGTCCGTGTACAATGAAGATGACCTTTAAAATCAAAACCAAACCAAACCAATTTCCCCCCCCCCCAAAAAAAAAAAAAAAAAAAAATAATATTAATAATAATTTTTAACGATTCCGCAGTAGAATTCATGCGTAAGGGATTTAACACGGTTCATACGGGAATAATCTGAGGGCAACAAAGAACGCTGCAACCGGATCTCTGTTTTCCGTTGATCGTTCGATCAGCAGTCTCTTGTTCACGCCAAGAATGCTGGGTAAAGGTCACTGGAACCATCAAGTTGAGACCGCCGTACTGCCATCATGAGCGGAACCAATGTACTTATAAAATTCCGCATTGAAAAGTGGGGTTATTTTAGTTTTTTTTTTTTTTTAATTTGCATGCAAATTACTCAGGGTCTAGTCACGGGTGATAGGCCTACAATAAAGCGTATGTTGTGGGTTGAAGCTTTGCAGCTAACCCGTTGAGTGTTAATCGGAAAGCGTTCGTGGAAGAAGGTCGAAGTGCTCCAAAATTACCTCGGCTTTCTCCGAGTTTCTTCCACGATCTATTAACCCAGAGGTGGGCAAGACCAATCCTCGATGGTGGTCCACTGAGAGATTGTAATTTTAGGTGGATCGACTGATATATTGTGCTGTCTGTGCTTCTCTATGGTGCGGAATGCTGGTGAGTTACAGAGAAGGAAATGTCGAAATTGTCCTCTTTTCACACAACATGCCTAAGAAAAATTCTCTGAATCTTTTGGCCGAATGCCATCACCAACCAAGATCTGCTTACTCGGAGCAAGCAAGAGGACATGCACACCATCATAGCTGGCAGACGCTGGAGCTGGGTTGGTCATGAGATAGAAGAGATTCCGATGCCATCACAAGAACAGCTATGCTTTGGATCCCTGAAGGAAAACGAAAAAGAGGCCGACCAAAAACAACCTGGCGGAGGACTGTGGAGGCTGAGATGCAAAGAATGAACGAGAGTTGGGGCACTGTACGAAGGTTGGTCGCCGACCGAGCAAAGTGGAATCAATTTGTTGTTGCCCTACAAGACGCCACTAGGCGTGATGGCCACTGACTGCTTTGACGGTCGGCGGCTAAGGATCAAAGAAGAAAGAAGAAGAAGACTGATATATACAAGTTTTTATTTATTTATCCATTTTTGATCATTTTCAAATTGTCTGTTGTTTTTCAAGGTATAATATTTTTCGTATTGCAGTTATAAGGAATTAATTCAGGGGATGTAATGCAAATAATATTATTAGGTCTTCTTTGTGCAAGACCGATTTTAGTGTCCCCCAAAGGAAGCTTTGTCCGGAGCGCTAGCAGTCCTAGAACCAGCCCTGAATTTGTGTATATATGAGATGTTAAGTTTGCATGCACATTGTTCCCTGACACAGTCATCACTTATCACACCATAACACGTAGTAGAAGAGATGACTTAAAGAGATAAAAATTGGAAATGTCAAATACAAGATGAACTAAAAATACCAATTAATAACAAAAAGTGCTGAGGCTCAAGCTTCGAACTGGATATTTTTATGATAGAGGAACCCACACGTGAAGAGTGTCAAGAACCAAACACAATTCGACACTTTCTGGTGGACTGCAAAGAATATGACCAGCAGAGGCAAAATATTAAGACATACTGTAATGGCCACAAGGTAGAAATGAGTGTAGAAGATTTCATAAGCATTAAAGACCCCCACCAGAAATACAAAAGTTAATAAAACACTACATTACAAAAGTAAAAAGTTACATATTAAAAAATAAATAAATAAATAAGGATGCTTGCCAGTAGTCTAGAGTGGTAGATTCCCCCTAGATAAATACGGATCTCAAAGACGGCCAGATATAGTGCTGCATTCCTCAACATTGCGCCAGATTATAATGATTGAGCTGACCGTGCCATTTGGATCCAGACTGAACGAGCAACACTCGTTCAAATTGGCCAAGTTTAATGATCTGGCCGCGGACTTGAGACGCGATGGGTTCACTGCAAGGGTCACGGCTGTTGAGGTGGGTGCAAGAGGTCTCGTGCGGCCTCAGTGTATGATCTACTGAAACTGTTGGGGTTGAGGGGACAGTCGAGAACAAAGGCACTTAAGAGGCTCAGCGAAACTGTGGAAAAGGCATCGTGCTGGCAGTGGAACAACCTCAACGGGCTGTGGAACTCGAGACAGTAATCTGTTTTCACAATTGCCTCCAGCTGGCAGAAAATAGAAGTGAATTTGAAAGGTGCAACCAAGGTGGAGTGGGTTCAATTCTCTGCACTAGACAACAGGAGGCTGACACTTGGGAGTCATCACCTAAGTGCCCCCCCCCCTTTTCTTTAGAGTGTAAAGGAGATTGAGGGGCTGAAACACTTGATCGGCGGGGGGACCCTTCTGATGATCAGATTGCCTCCTGTTGTATCGCTCTGCACAGAATTTTCTATCTTCTCGGATTGACTATAAATAAATCTCCAATCAACATTAAATGCTTACCAGTATAGACACTACCATTTTTTTTACAATAAAACAATATGAACTATAACTCAAATGTGAAAATGTCTATTAATGAAATAATAGAGTATAGAGCATAAAATAAATACAAACAAGAAAATATTACAATAAATGAAACGCGTCCTGATATAACCAACACCTCCATGTATATGGTAGATGGTTGAAAGGGCATACTACAAAGAAAAGTAGTAAACACTTCTAAAAAACCAAAGAATAAAAAAGAAAGAAACATAGCACTTTGTTGAAAATAAAAATAGAAAGGAACATTTGAAGGCGAGCAGAAGACAGAGCCTAAGTGAAAACTGTCTTTTAGGTAAAGGAAAAAAGGATCGCGTTACACGCCCATTGAGGCATATTGGGAATATGGAGTTAGGCCCATATTTTCTTGACCATCGGCACACTAGGGGTGATGTGGTCAGCATCACGCCGGCCGCCTTAACCTTCCCAGAAGTTGCTCTGGTACCCAGTTGGGGCTGGGTCGACCCAGGAGCCGTTTGCGGCCTAAAACAATCCCACCTAATCTGGGGATCGAACCATAGACCACTGAGATAGGAAGCCAGTGCACTAACCACTATGCTACCGCGGCTCTTTTAGGATACAGGTATTATGACCGCTGCACTCGCCTCCAGCAGGTCAAAAAAGTGTTATATTGCCATCGGCGTTTCCAAATAACAAATTCCGTGACAACCGACGGATTTCTTGGTCACTGGGGACAAATTATTATACCTGAGAGTTAGAGCGGTTTGCCTGACGCCATACTGGTATAGGTTTTATGGAGTCATTGATCCAATACTATAGGGTGATTCTATTTCTAGAAGAGGGTTTCTTAACTTGTGTTCCACGATCCTCTTGAGGGTTCATGAACGGATTCTACGGAATCCGTGTACATAATCTAAAATGTGAAATTTAAAAAATGTGAAATTTAAAATTATGCCTTTATATACATTTTTTCCAAAAAGGGGTCTAAATCCTTCGTCGGACAATCAAAGGGGTTCATATCCTTCATTAGACAATCACAGGAGTCTATATCCTTCATCGGCCAATCACAAGGGTCTGTAGCCTTCATCATACAATCAAATGGGTTCATAACCTTCATCAGACAAATCAAAGGGGTTCATAAACTTCATCAGGCAAGCAAAGGGGTTCCCAACCTTCATCAGGCAATCAAAGGGTTTCATAGCCTTCATTAGACAATCAAGGGGGGTCTATATTCTTCATCGGACAATCAAAGGGGTCTATAGCCTTTATAAAGCAATCAAAGAAGCCCATAGCCTTCATCAGACAATCAAAGAGGTTCATAGCCTTTATCAATCAAAACGGTCCAAAGCCTTCATCGGACAGTGACAAAGGTCCATGGCACACTACACATTTTTAGAAATTAAGGGGTCCATGTATGAAAAGTCGCCTTTCTTTATCGCTTTGTATCGTTTCCAACATCTTTCTTATTTTATGTCTCTCTCGTTTTGCTCTTTCATCATTGTTAAAGTAATCTTTCTTAATCACTGCTCGTACCTAAGTTTAACTTTACACGCCTTTGATTTATTTCACCACTAAGCATTATCTCATCTGGCCTTGTTAAAATCTTGAGAAACCCACTAGGCCACACTAGACAACTATTGTTTGACTTGGAATACACCCAGCTTTGCCTTAGAAAGAATTCCTTTATTGCCTCATCCGCTGTTGAAACAACACGAGTTTCCCCATCTTGGGACTCATTAACATGTCGCCACAAAGGACTCTTGACACGCACAGGAATGTATGTTGCCAGATAGAAGCCTTTTAGATGTCCTGTACGGTGCAAGACTATGAATAAGGAGATTAAGGAAACCGCCTCAAGATACTGAGACAAAAAGTAGCACGCACGCCAGAGAATGACACGAGAAACTTCACGTGAAGCAGCAAAAAGACAGAAGGCTTTGTGACAGAGGGGCACATGATTACTGCATGGGGCGGAAATCCGAAACGACGGTTTGTCTGGCAAAAAAATGCGTAGCATGGAGTGCAGAGATGGTTGCGAGAGCCCACCCACTTTTAGCCAGTGACATGTACTGAAAGGGCCCGATTGTATGCCCATGTCAGTGGACAAGAGACACGTTTAGCTATTGGATTATAATAAAAAGGCGCGCATTACACAGTGCAAGGTTAATTGAACACCAACCAAGAACTGCTTACTCGTAGCAACGAAAAAGACATGCACACTATCATAGCTGGCAGACGCTGGACTCGGATTGGCCACGTCCTCAGAAGAGACCCCGATGCCATCACAAGAGTAGCTATGCTATGTACCCCTGAAGGAAAGCGAAATAGAGAACGACCAAATACAACTTGGCGGAGAAGTGTGAAGGCTGAGATGCAAAAGAATGAACCAGAGCTAAGGAACTGAACGAAGAATGGCCGCCGACTGAGCAAAGTGGAAGCAGTTTGTCGCTGCCCTACAAGACGCCACCAGGCCTAATTATCACTGATTGTTTTGACAGTGGGCAGGTGGTGAGGATCAAAGAAGAAGGAGATTTAAGACTAACAACACTTCAATATATTCTTGAGCCAATCTACAACGATTTTATGTATATTTTGATAAACTTCCTCATAATTATCCACGTTTACAACTTGTGTTAAAAAAAAAAAATTACATCTAATTTAATGACTGGGTTAAATCTAAAAAGTTCGCGGGACAGAAAGAGTTAAAGGTACTTTTTCTACGTATCCAATGAAAACCCAAAAATTAGCTTACAAACAAGTAAACTGTATACGATTGGAACGCGGTCTTTTCATTGAAAAGAGCAATCAAATGCAAATAACAATAGGTATGTCATACTAACAAGGTGGAACTTGAAAAGACACCACTACAAGATGTGGAATCATACACATATCTTGGCAGCAATATAGACAAAGTTGGAGGGCAGACAATGATATCAAAATTAGAATACAAAAAGCAAGAGGAGCTTTCATTGTATTGGGAAATATTATGGAGATAAAGAGAAATAAAGTTCCGACACAACAATAGGAATCGTCAACTCAAATGTCAAGTCAGTCCTATTGTATGGCTCTGAAACATGGAGAACAAGAAAAATAACAACTAATAAGCTACAGACTTTCCTAAATGTGTGCTTGCGTAGAATAGAAGGATTGAAGTGATATGAGAAGTTTACCAATGGGGAACTGATGGTAAGAACAAGCGAGATGAGAAAGACGCTGGCGATGGATAGGACACAAATCGAGGAAATCTGTTGATAGCATCACAAGGCAGTCCTTGTTCTGGAACCTCCAGGGTAAAATAAGCAGAGGTACACCAAGTAGCACATGAAGAAGAGAACTGGAGATGTAAGTGAAAATGATGAGGAAAACATGGAAAGAACTTGAGATGATGGCACGGGACAGGAAGACTTGGCATGTGTTTGTTGAAGGCCTATGCTCCTCGGGGAGCTAAAGGTAATGATGAATAATTTCATATTAACACAATACTGAAAACAAAAGGACACTAAAATACCCTAATTATAACCGACAATTTTCGATCCCCAGATGAGGTGGGGTTTTTTTAGGCCACAAACGACTCCTGGGTCGACCCAGTCCCAAATGGGTACCAGAGCAACTTCTGGGAAGGTTAAGGCGGCCGGCGTGATGCTGACCACATCACCCCTAGTGTGCCGATGATCAAGAAAATATGGGCCTAACACCATATTCCCAATATGCCTCAATGGGCGTGTAACGGGATCCTTATAACCGACAATTAGGTTGAACAGAGTAGACACGGCTTGGTGGATGAGCGTAGACAAATGATCACCTGATGCTAGCCCGCTCTCCTCCCAATTCCTTAAAAAAAAAAAAAAAAAGTTTCATTGAAATGAAGTTAATTGTTAAAGGATGAGAGGCGAATATTCAGGGCTGATTTTCTCAGTTGTTTGTGATAGGAGGCCAGTTTTCGGGGCCTGTATATTTGAACTAAGTTTTCGTTTCATGTTGTCTCAATTATAAATTTTTATTAATCTTCATTCAATTTCCAGTATAACTACGTGAAACAATACCATACTTTAAAAAAAAAATTTGACACGAACTGACCATTAAACTATAGAACGTATGAACACTCAGTGCGACAGAACATTCCTAGTGTCAAACATGGGAAAGTCACACGTACTTTTTTTTTAATTAAGAGACTGGTCAGATTCTGTCACGTGACGGCGCGAGCCCCACCCCCTGGGTTTGTGCCAAAAATCTGAAGTAGAAGATTGATGAAAATGCCATAATAATGCATTTAAATTAAGTTGTGGTGTAGAATTGTGTTATATTAAATAGCTGTAGGTTTTATTTGTGTTTTCGCTATTCCTAAGCGATAATCGCGTGTGATATTTAAGTAGTCAAGATTAATACGCCTAGCGCAGTAAAGTGAGTGATTAGCCTAGTGCCTATAAAAAGAAGATAGCGAGCTACCAGCGGACCTTTTCCTAGTATCAGCCGCCAGAGAGAACAGACGACAGAGCCAAACTGTAAATGCATTGAGCACGTGAGTTAATTTAAATTAGAATTAATTTTATATAATTCTAGAATTATATTCAGCACGAGTCTGTTTTAATGTTTAGTGAAATAGATAGATGTGTTTCCAAAGGAAATGTCTTTTTAGGACATTATGATTTAGTCTTGAAGAATGATAGATGAGTGAAAATAATGTTTGATAGGTTTTTTATTAGGCACGCAAAGCCTAAATCCAGATGTGAGAATTTAGTATCAAGTATTTCATCCATCAGACCGGGCAAATTTAGTAGGAGAGTATTTTATACATGAAACTGGACAGAACTGTTATCAGAAAGGCAGATATAGTATGAAGCTATTTCACGGGAATGTAGATAAGATTAACAATAGCAAGATTGTAGCCACGTGGCGAGGACTGTATAAAAAGCGGCGAATAACACGCCCCGCGTGGTAAACCTATAATGTTACGCCATGTGACACGTTGTGTATTTAGTTCCAGTTTGGTTTAAGTCGAGAATAATTATATTTTATTTTTCTAATGTAAAAGTAATTGAGTGTATTTCACGATAGCCTACTTATCATAATTCTACTGTATATATTTAATGGGTTACTGTGAGGTGAGAATATGTATTTAGATTTCTGGAGAGCGCGAGGCCACTCCTTTGTTGAGACATGTGTTTCTCTGGTTGCACCCGGCGGAGCATGGAAACACCAATGTGGCTGGTGTCTATCACAAGCCGACAAGAAGCATTTTTATGCTATGGCAGTGATTTGTTTAGGTAGCAATCTGTGTTACATGGTGAGATTGCCAGCCCCACGCACACACACCTTACTAGTCTCATTGATAGACGACATGCATGAGTGTGTGTTGGTGTGATAGCTGAGTGTGTGCTCTTGCAGTAGTGGTTTCCGTAGTCCAGCAACACCTGTGTTACATGGTGAGATTGCCAGCCCCGTGGGCTCACTTCACAACACCTTATATTATATCTCTCATGTTGAGGACGACATGATTTGACTCAGCATGTGTTGTGTTGTGATAGCTGATGTGTGATGCTCTTGCAGTAGTAGGTTTCCGTAGAAACCTGTGTTACATGGTGAGATCGCCAGCACCACGCACAACACCTTACTAGTCGCATTGGAGGAAACACATGAGTGTGTGTGTGTGGGATAGTTGAGTGTGTCAGGTGGCGGCGTAGGACAGTTTGACAGGTGAGAGCGTGGTGTTTCTCATTCAGTATTACATAGCATTTTAACTATTCTGTGCTTTGTTTGCTTCTTCAGATTACATGGCACTGTGTGTTTTGCAGTTTTGGTAAAACAGAAAAGGTGTTATGTTCGCAGTTTATTTGTTTAACTTGGTCACTGAATGGGTACTGTAAAAATAACATATAGTCCTCATCAAGAATGGAACGACATTTTATTGTTGTTGGGTGTGTGTGATAAGCGAGTGTGTGCTCTTGAGAGTCCGTAGCAACCTGTGTAACACATCACAATACATCATCATCATCATCTTCTCGCCCACCCTACCACACTACTCTATCGATGAACTGGAAAAAAACAAACAAACAACAACACAAAAAGTAATACGTCTTACTAAGAGAAAGGACAAGGAAACCTACGTTGCGGCCACAACGCCTTCGTCAGGGACAGACAAACAAAAGACAGAAGTGAAAAAAAGTGAGAATTAAGTGGAGAACATGAAACTATAGGAATAAGAGACAAATACTTCCTGATAGTGTCACATGTCGGAGCGGAAAATCGATGAACTGCAGGAAACATCGTACGACAGATATGAAAGATATAGGCAGTACTTGCTCCACATTTAAAAAACTCAGAAACGTTAAAATAGACACACTATTATCAAGGTAAATAAATAAATAAATGTAATTAACAGGTACTCGTCGGACATAAAGGATGACACTAGACAACAGAAAAGACAATATAAGTGATAGGCTTACCGGGAATCGAACCTAGGACCCAACCAAACGGTGCATCGCCTTGCTGTGAAAGTACAGCATCGTGAAAGGACACTCAGCCAATTTTACACCCCACGCCCTTTCACGATGTACGGTCACAGCAAGGCGATGGCGCCGTTTGGTTGGCCCTAGGTTCGAATCCCGGTAAGCCTATCATTTATATTTTCTTTTCTGTTGTCTGGTGGCATCCTTTATGTCCAACGAGTGCTTGTTAATTACCTTTATTTATTTATTTACTTATTTATTTACTGTTCACATGACTCAGGTTTCATCCATTATTTATTATCAAGGTAGATCTACAGAAAACTCAATGTTGCTAAAGTAGATACTATAGCTCCTGGGTTGCCTACCTCTGCACTAGAATTAGTATTAACTTTATATTGTACAATCCGTGAGCTGAAGGTACCACATGTGTGTCCAATGAAACAGTAAAGTAATGTGAACGTGTTCAAATGGATTTAACCCCAAGCCTTTATTCGTTGTGAGAAATGGTGTGAGCTAGAATAACGAACTCCAGTGTCATTCTAATAATTCGATAGAGTGGCAATCATGTTTTTTTGCATAGGATTAATTCGTCAATAGAGCCCTGTAAGATGTATGTGGTATTCTATAAGCCCCGCCTACTTGTCTTGTAGTGCGTGGAAGACAGTTTACGCCCGTGTTACAGACAGCCAAATAAAGCGCTCAAGCCAATGGGAGGTCTTTTCTCTTCGTTCGTCACCAAACACCATTGATCGAGTGGCTTTTCGATTTTTCTCATAGCTTACAGGTTGTTTGCCATACACCCGATAAGTGGAAGGTGTGGGTGCGGATCGGGGATCAGACGCTGTTTCCTTGCACGTTTTTGTAAGAAAATATATTTTATTACGTCATAATTTTGTCGTTGTGCAGAATTCGTGTGACAGGTTCCCATAGAAGCAGCTGTCTCTACTCGAATTATTTTTAAAAATCTCTATAGGCCTACTTGTTTGTTATCTTTGTTTTTCAGTATTTAAAAAAAAACAAAAAAACTAATGTAGTTTTCCTGTCATCACGATTGTTTCACCCCATGATACGAGTCACTGTTTGTCAATTTTTGTTTTCTTCACGCTGTCTGTACTTCTTTTCCTCATGTCCTCGCTTTTTTCCCCCCTTTCAGCTTCCGACAGAGCAAAGGCGTTCAGTTAGCAATCTTGTTACCAGTGGCGTCACTAGGGTTGGTGTCACTCAGTGCGGTAACTCATGGTGTCACCCCCATGGACCTCCTCCCGTACCAGACCATACAGAATCCTTAGTAATGTTTTTTTGTACTAATGTTACTCGTAAATCGTAATTCCCGTAAATCACTGAATGTAATGGCAATAGTAGTGACATAAACAACTAGCAAAATTAAAATTACACCTTTAAATTACAATATCATACGCACAGCCTAAATGTTTTTACATTGACATAGTTTCATGTGGTTAAAGTGAAAATTCGGTAAGAAAACAATAGAATTCGAAGTAAAAACGTTTAAGAACTACATCAAAATTATGTTCATTTTAACGTTAAACTTTAAGCTGGGCTTACGAAAAATGTTTTTGTGGTTATAACTAACTACAGGGATATTTTTATAAAAAATAATAAATTTCTGCTGAAACACTGCACAAAAATTTTATAGACAGCCATTTTGGTGTCACCCTGTCTGATCGTGTCACCCGGTGCGGTCCGCACCCCCGCACCCCCCCCCTAGTGACGCCACTGCTTGTTACACATAATCCGTTCAAGCTATTTCAGTGTATTCTTTATCCTTCATATGTCTGTCTCCTTTCATGTGTAAAAACGTTTAAGAACTACAGTACATCAAAATTATGTTCATTTTAACGTTAAACTTTAAGCTGGGCTTACGAAAAATGGTTTTGTAGTTATAACTAACTACAGGGATATTTTTATAAAAAAATAATAAATTTCTGCTGAAATACTGCAAAAAAATGTTATAGACAGCTATTTTGGTGTTACCCTGTCTGATCGTGTCACCCGGTGCGGTCCGCACCCCCCCCCCCCACCGCACCCCCTTAGTGACGCCACTGCTTGTTACACATAATCTGTTCAAGCTATTTCAATGTATTCTTTATCCTTCATATGTCTGTCTCCTTTCATGTGTACATAATTTTATTAATTTTTTGTGTGGGTTCTTCCTCTATTTCTTTAAACCTGGGGGTTTCTAGAAAAAAATGTACAGTCTTGTGAGCTAGTAATTGGTTTTCTCAACTTAATTATTTCGTTAAATTTAAATTAAGTTCCAATAACCTATTAACGATCAATTTAAATACATTTTCTGGAATTGACATTATTTTAAATCTTAAATTTAATTTATCTGTATTGCCGGAATTTCAAAAAAAAAAATTATTGTTGAACGTCCGATTGGCTGAGTGGTTAGACAGCACTGGTATCTCGCGGCAAAAGTGCCGGGTTCAGTTCACAGTATCGACACGATACAATCTACCCAGTTGTAAAAGGGTGCCTGACTTTGCTGTTGAGTAAAGGGAGGAAAAGACATTGACCTCTCGATGCTGGACCTAGTAGAGTGAAGTCTCTAACAATTCACTTCCATGCGGCAGTATCTGCTATTGGATTATCTTTTTACCTTTTTTTTGTTATCGTCTTTGCTGTTGTCGCGAGTATGTAAATAGAGGATGTCTGAGTTAGACAGAATATGAATGAGTAATGGGAAAGTAGATAAAATTTCAGTCACTAATGAAAATGTGGAGAGATGTATGACTTCTGGAGAGAAGAGAGATATAATCAAATATCTTAGGTCTACTTCCCAGACATACTCGGACTTTAAGATGTCATATCCTAGTCCGTCCTCCAATGCTAAATATTAAACTAGTACAGTGGAATGAAAGATGGACCTAATACACAAATGACCAAAATCATATCGATTTGCTAACAGTTTGGATGAACAGAAAATTGGTGACGTCATTGCTTTCTCAGTCGGCGGTCACTGTCTTATAAAAGGAGGAGAACAATTTGAATGAGTACACACCGCTGTCGTGAAATATTCTAATCCACATATCTAAATTAAAAGGTAAATGCAAAGCCTAACAAATAAATTTAATAAAAGGAAGAAGAATGGTAAAGAACAGTGCTGTCACAATGACTGTACTCGAAATCCCCCTTGTTTTCTACTTCGTCGGCAAATTGTAACGCCTTCACGTTGATAGTAAAAGCCTACTGTATTATTACCCGCTTTCTTCAATGAAACGTGTGCTGTATTTCTTGGAAAAACAGTGAGATACGCAAGCTGAACAATGACCTAATTTTAATATTTCATTCATTCCATTTTATACACGGCGTAACTAAAGACAGATGGACTAAAGGATAGAGAGAAGGGAGAGGCATAAAGCCGAACACGTGCAACACTAAACACGCGTCGCGCGATACACAATTACTACTATCACGCGTGTAAGGCCACATGCACTAACTTTTTCGGACGGACAGTGATAAATTCACTACCCTTCCCAGAGTTAGGTTTTTAAATCCTGAAAAACTCTTATTAGAAAAGATGACAAGAGATGGGTTTACGTTTGAAAACATTACAGTACCCAGACAGCACATCTTCGAAACAGGAGGTAGAAGAAATTGCATATTTTGAACGCAGCCACTTAGCTCTTTTAAATTTGTATATTTGGGTTCCTTAGGGCTTGCTGACAAAGAATATGTAAAACGTTACGCAAATAGTCTAGGAATTAACAAGTTATAACCAAAATAAAATAGTGGGGATGCCTGACAGCATGAAATCATTTCTGCTCATAAAATTTTTTTATAACGTGTTTGAAAAAACCTTGCGTACGGAAATAGCCTACCATGTAAACTCCAAATTGATTGGAGCGCAACAAATATAAGACTAAACACGATTGGTCGGACTATAAATACTATCTTTGGTTGTTCGGGGAGACGTAGGAAGGTAAAACTTTTTCAAACACTTGTCGAAACGTGGCTCCATTGGCCAGACTCGCTGATATACTCACTTAGGAGAGTTAGTTCGAGACCACTAGTTCAAATAAGCTTGATAAAGCAACAGTGCGTTGAAGCCAGCTCATATTTTTGCTAAATAAAAGCCTGGAACATAAGCAGATGGGAATTTGTGCCAGTATTTGTGCCAGAATTCATTGCTAATCAACGTATCTGTGTTTTGTTTCCATGAATTGTGGTAAGCTTGAAACATTCAGTATCTTTTAATGAAAATTGAATGTGAATTGTTAATTTATGCCTGTATATATGTGTAGTTCAGTAGCAAACATGATGTAGAGCCTATAATGCTCCAGCCTGAACAGAAGGTGTCGGAGGAAAGTAAAACGGCATGGAATGGCCAAACAGTACACTGACACCTAGATGATTGATTAGAAAGAAATAATGCTGGAATTGCAGAGGCGTAGTAACCATTAAGGAGGTTAATACTGGTATAAAGTATTTCAGATGAAGCTGACAGTTGGCCTAACGCTCTGAACTCAATGTTTGTGATGTATTGTGCTCAGTGTAAAAAGAGAGTATAAATTAGTTATGACGTAGAAGGTACATCCTTCTTGTTTTCAGGGACCGTGGTCTTGATGGTATTGAGCAGCACCTGGTCAGAGCTTTGCTGAATCCAGAGTCGGACAGCATACTCCTTGGTCCATTTAGCTATCAGTGAGGTGTCTCCAGAGCCCAGGGGAGAAATCGAGCAGAGGAGTCTTTTCCTTCCGCCATCACGCAAGATAAGCTGATGTGGCCAGCTGAGCTCAACATTATGTACCCCCATCTTAAAATAACATTGTAACATAAACTTAAGAGGGGGAAGTAAATTGTTTTAATATCAGGAACTGAGAACATCTCCAATACTAGTTCCAATAAAGACAAACTATTGAAGTCATGATGACAAATACCAACAGAGCTTGAACAAAACAAAACCAGTATTACCTCATATTACTACTACACAACTGACACACATAGGATACTTTTAATAATATATGTCACTACAATATTCATATTGATAAATTCTGTACATATAACTTGTAATTAAAATTGATTGTGATTTCTGGTTCCCTTTGTATTTGAATCAGGACACATATTCATTCATAACAGCAATGAATACATATTGTTATTTGAAAAGTTATCAGTGACTCCTTTAAGATATCCTTTAGAGTGTTATATGTATGTGAGTGTCACAGTGTTGTCAAGTGTGGTGGAATAAATTAAATTGTTTATCTGTCTGTTGTTGTTATGACTTACACTTCATCATACACATACCCTAGACATACAACGTAGTCATCACACTATTCCAGAATAATTCTGACTGAGATATATATATATATATATGTGGCAGCAAGTAAGGTTATCTATAATACACTACTCTTATTAGATATAGATACCTTCACAGCTGATCTCAGTCAGTACACTAAGTCCCCTATAAATATTTATAACATCCCACTTTACCACATATATTGGGGTCTCGCTCTTGGGATTTTGAATCTTTACCTATTAAAAATATTGGGGGTAATTCACTTCAGGGAATATAAGAATTAAAAGGTATCCTTGGGTGGAATTAAATAAGGTTGAGCTCACGGTGCCTGTGTTGTCCATTAGATATATATATATTTAGAGATTGAATTGTTGGTTAGACATTGTATAAATTTACCTGATAGACAATTTAGGATTAGATGGGCAAGTTATGGGTGCCTATGTCACTACGGAATGTGACAAATTTATTGAACGCGAAGAAAGAAGGTTTGAAGCCGAAGGAAAGTTAGAGGCTGAAAGGGAAATTAAGAAGTTACAATTTGAGGCTGAGGCTGAGACTAAGAGGTTGCAGATTGAGGCTGAGGCTAAGACATTGGAAGCAGAAGAAAAGAAGATTGAGCAAAAGCAGAGATTGGCTGCAGAAAGGGAAGCAGAAGATAAGAGATTACAAAGGGAACATGAGTTACGACTAAGGGAGTTTGAGTTTCAAGGCCATGCTCCTGAAAATGGTGCCAGTCCCTTTGCCTCTGATGCCACTGCTAGCCAAGGAGCCTCAACATCAGCTATGAATTTTCATTTAGATCATTTTGTTGAGAAAGACGATGATATAGAGAGCTACCTAAATAGGTATGAACTATTAGCTACCACGTATGGGTTAGAGAGAGAAAGGTGGAGCTTAAAGTTATCTCAGGGACTTCGTGGGGCAGCTTATGAAGTTTTTGCAAAAATGAGCAGAGGTGATCAGGAAAAAATTATGACATGCTAAAGCAGGCTCTTTTGTTATTTCTAGCATATGAAAAGAAATGCAGAATTCTATAGGAAACAAAATTTAGGAATGTCTTGAAACTACTGTCAGGCCCCAAAACCTATCACCATGTTCTCTGCACGAATAGAGACATACCTAGGATGACATGGACTTTCTTCTGGGGAAAACCCAAGACCTATCATGCGGAATATGTCCCTTAAAGACAGCAGCTAAGAGAGTCCTTGGCTCCAGACCTATAGAAACGTTTCTCATGG